>JAJSOF020000019.1:99107615-99130147 GCA_025594305.2 Periplaneta americana
TTTTTAAATGTTTTATATGTTTTTGAATGTATTCTGACGAAGCCTGAAACTGTATGTCTAATGGCCAAATAAATTTAATTGAATTGAATTAAATCACAACGCCACACTACCCCGTTTGATGGTTCTATGTTGGTAAACATTAAACTATTATAATCAATTTACGCCGTCCTCTTTCGGCTTTTGTGTATCTAATTTCATAGCTCATAATTTTGAAAATACTACAACTTACAGTGGAAGAAGTAGTGAAAATATTTAGGATTTGGAAGGTTATAGGAACTATAAAAAAAAAACAATGGACTACATTATTGTGGAAAGTAAAATGTTGAAAATATTATAGAAACACAAGAAGAAAAGAAAAATGTTAAAAATACGTAACCTAATGTAGGATAAATAAGCTAATACTCTAAGGTACATGGCAAAATTTTGACGAATTCCGGTGAACCAGCAATAACGGTTACGGATTGTGATTGTGTGACGAATTGCAACTGTGACAAATAAATTGTGGTGAGTTCCCCGGATCCCGATAAATATATCATTCATGAGATAAGCGATAATCTGACAACAGATATTCACTTTGCGCTGTGCCTCTTCAGGTGTCAATTCATGAGGTGAAGATTTACAACTTGTTTATGATTTTCTAAGCGTCTTAATGTAGGGGTGTATTGCATCTATTGAAGCACCAAGTTCTTCTGACAACTTAAAAGTATTTTTTGTGGATTTTCTTCCAAAACTCTGTGTGTATTCTCAATATTCCATACCTTAGTTCTTCCAGGACGTTCTAAATCTTTAATACCTCCTTGTCTATCTTTGAATCCCTGTAACCATCGTTGTGCTACAAGCTCACAAACGACACCTCCACTCTCGACTTCACATATCCTTCGATTCGCGGTAGAAGGTCTATAATCTTGTTTCCATAGTGCTTTAAAAGGAATCTGATTTCAAACTTTATCACCTCCAGTTTATATTCGTTGTACAGTGCAAGCTCTTAAGTTAGGCACAAATCAAGTTCGACATCCTATAGTTCGACTGCTTACGTAGGAAATTTGAGTACACGTATGTATGTATGTATGTATGTATGTATGTAGTTAGTTAGTTAGTTAGTTAGTTAGTGGGGTTTAAAAAGGATGCGTCAGCTCTATGGCTATTTGCGCCCTTATCTAAAATTCTTAAAGAACAGAGACTATACAATAATCAGAATGCTTAAAAGAACTAAAAAACGTTGTCATGATTAAAACGAGGTACACAAATGCAGTTTCAACAGGGTGATGCATAAAACATTATAAAAATCTGACCTTAACTAGTATTTAAAAGAGACAAAATAAAAATACAAATGCTACCATAAATAAGTTATCTGGCGTATTTCTAAAAATACTCGGATGTAAAGGTCCGAATGTCAAGTTTGTTAAAAAAATTTATGCTAAATAAAAGTGCAACCTCCGGATGTAAAGGGTCCGGAGGATAATTAAAACAGGTCAAAAACTAAATCACCCTGTCAAGTCAGTACTCGATAAAAATCTCAGGACTGCATTTGTACAATTAAAATCATTTCCAAGAGCGTCACGAAGAGTCGGCCGAATTCCATATTGCCGACGGACACGGTCATACTTTCTACAATGCAATAAAATGTTCCACCGTAAGTGGAACATGGCATAGATCACTCCGGCTGAAGCTCGCCACGTAGCAGATGGCCATGTGTCAGATAACAGTGGCCAATCCTCAACCGGGTGAGTAAAACTTCTTCGTGTCGTGACGCTCTTGTGGATGAATCCCAAACTCGAACAGTATTCTTTATTCTTCGTAATTTGTTTTCCTCTTGTGCAGACCATTCTCCTTCCCATTACCACCACATATTGTACATTTCAAATAATTTTGTAAGTCTTGCCACCTCTCGCCAATATACCAGAGTGCCATTCGTGGCACCATCTTTAACTGCAGCATCTGCAGCCTCATTCCACAATTCCAACATGGCCAGGAATCCACACTACTCCAATCTCGCAATCAGAGCTTAGGAGTGTGTGGAACAGCTGCTGAGTTCTTAACACAAGGGGATCCTCTGAATGAGAGAGACTGCAAAGACTGAATGGCACTTAAAAGAGGAGCAGATTTAGATATCTGCCCTGAGGTTCTCGAATTAAAAACAATAAAACTCTGTAAAGGCATATAATTCTGCAGTAAAAACACTGGTATATTCGCTCAGTTTATATTTAAATATCTGTCCATTTGCAACGAAGGAGCAACCAACACAATCATTTACTCGGGGTCCGTCAGTATAAACTAAAGAATAATTTGGATATCAGGATAAAGTTCACTAAAACGAAGTCTATAAACAAAAGCTGGTGTAAAATTCTTAAAACTTTGGCTCAGGCTTACATCAAACATGGGAGCGTCGCATAATCCACGGTGGAGTGGTGGTGTATTCTAGTGTGCGAACGGATGGTAGATCGACGTCGAGCTCAGAGAGCAGTTCACGGAATCGCACACCTGCTGGACGAGGTCTCCGTGGATTTTTCACTGTATCGGCCGTAAAGAGACGAATGATGGAAAGAGTCGAAAGAATTGTGCTCAGGCTGCGAGCGGAGTTTAACCGCATATGAGCACAACAGGACATTACGTCGCTGATACAGTGATGGTTCCCCGCTTCACAATACAGGCTCGCTATCCGACTCGTTCGGAAGGCACCTGTAGCGAAAGTCGTATCCATGATGATGGATAGTGTCTAAGAAACGTAAGCTTAGATTTATTTTGCTGAGCCATAGATAAAACAGCCATAATCCAGCTTTGAACGGATAAGAGAACGATATAGACGTAAAAGCACTATGCGGTCTGCACCCCCAGCGAACCCCTGACAAAAGGCGTAAAATGTTTAAAGATTTTTCACAACGCCTTCTCAAATCACGGATATGCGCCTCCCACGTTAATTTATAATCAAAGATAAGGCCCAAAAAACCTCGCAGTGTCTGTATATTGCAACTCCACTCCATTAAGACGCAGTTCAGGATGTCGATGGAGTCCACGATGGTTGTAGAAGTGGACACTGCGTCTTCTGGAGTGGAGAATTTAAAGCCATTGCGAAGAGACCCTCCGATAGCACATTGATGACCAGTTGCAACTGTCGGCCGATAGATGGGAGGTATCGGGAACTGTAATATAGACTGAAGTCATCAACGTACAAGAGAGAAGATACTCGGTTACCTACACAGTGGGCAATGCCATTGATCGCAATGCAGAAAAGAAGAACACATACAGACCCCTGCGGAACGCCATTTTTTTCTTGGAGATGTTCGTTGAAAGTGTGGTGCCTACTCGAACTCGGAAATACTGCTATGAACTTCGCAATAAACGTTGGCAGACTGCCACGAAGTCCCCAGTCATGCAGGGTTTGCAGAATTCAAAAATGCCACGTGGTATCGTAAGCCTTTTCTAGATCAAAGAAGACCGCCACAAGATGTTCCTTCTTGAGGAAAGCATCTCTAATGGCGGTCTCCAGCCAAACAAGATGGTCTGCAGCGGATCTGCGCTTGCGAAAACCACATTGGATGTTAGATAATCGGTTTCCCGATTCAGTACCCACATCAGGCGTTTGCTTATCATCTTTTCCATAACCTTGCACACACAGCTGGTGAGACAGATTGGCCTGTAATTGCCAGGTAAAGAAGGGTCCTTTCCCGGTGTCTGGACTGGAATTACAATGGCAGAACGCCAAGCAGATGGAAATACACCCTCAGTCCAGATTCTATTGTACATAGACAGAAGAAAAGAATTTTCCAGCTGGTGGAAGATGATGAAGCATGCAGTTATGGATGTTATCAGGGCCAGGGAGGTGTCGGGGGATGTGTCTCAGTGCCGCCTCCAGCTCCTCGGATGTGAACGGTGCATTGTAGTCTTCAGTGTTGTCAGATTGAAAATTTAGGGTTTCGTTTTTTCTGCAGTATCTTTGATTTTCAGAAATTCGGGTCGTAATTATTTGAGCAGCTTATTTGTGAAAATGTGGTAGCAAATATTTTAGCAATGTCTATTGGACTGGTGGTCGTTACTCCATTGTTTAGAAGGCCCGGAATTACAGAACTACGTTTCCCCATTATTCGACGGACTTTGTCCCATATGGTGTTAGCTGGGACGTTGTGTTTCAATGAACTGACGTAATTTGTCAGGACGTCTTCTTAGCATCGCACACAATGCGACGAGCTTTGGCTCGAAGACGTTTAAACTGGACAAAATATTCTTGGGTCGGATGGCGCTCAAATTGGCGTAAAGCACGTTTGCGGTCACGGATTGCATCTCTGCAGGCATCCGTCCACCAGGGGGACAGAGAAGCGTTTTGGCCTGCAGGACGTCCGGGGATAGATAATTCCGCTGACTTTATAACCACATTTTAGAAATGGTCTACTACGGAGTCCATTTTCATGTCCGTTATCATCGAATGATATGGACACCGAAAATCGACCCAGTCCGCCTTTTTTAAGAACGCAGTTTGGAGATCGAGATTCCGCCGGACGTAAAGCGGACATACGGATTCGAATGGGATAGTGGTCACTACCATGTAGGTCGTGAATCACAGACCATTCGAAAACCGTGAACAAAACTGGGCTACAAATGGAGACATCTATCATGGAGTATGTACCGTAAGCTAAGGAGAGATGTGTTGCTTCCCTAAATTAAGGGTAACAAGATTTAGACGGGTACATACCTCTGCTATTTTATTTCCTCTGTCATCATCGGAATTTGAGCCCCATGAGTGGTGGGATGCATTAAAATCCCCCCACTACCAGATATGGAGCAGGTACCTGCGAGGAAATGTCTTCAATGTCATGCACTGTGAAAGGTGTGTCTGGGGTATATATATACAAAGACTATTGAGAACTGGATGGAAGGTAGAGTGACTCGAGCGGCTATGCATTGATGTGGGCTGTTGATGTTGATGTTGATAACAGAGGAAAAGATACTTTGGCGGAATAGGAGAGCACAACCTCCGTTGGCACGAATACCGGCAAGGTGATCGTACCGGTGAACGTAGTATTCCGAGATACTTAGGGAGTTTTCGGGCCGAAGGTGTGTCTCCTGGAGACATAAAACAGCAGGTTTTCATGATAGATCAATTGCTGTAGTTCTGTATATCTGCTGCGTACACCGTTCACATTTCACTGTACAATATCAGTCATCAAGAGGAGCTATATCATGTTGGTGGCTTAACAGGGGATCTTCTCTTTCCTTTCTATGGGAAGATGCTTTTGCCTCCGACTGCTTTGTCTTCGACTCCGGCGACTCTTGCAGTTCGTCGCACTCCTGATCGCGATCTTGATCGAGGACGTGATCGAGAACGTGATCTCGACCTGCCACCCGAACTAGGGGTGCGACGTTCTGGTGTTCTACTAGGCCTACAATCCTTCTCTGCTGTCATAGCAATAATTTTCTTAGGGACGTAAGGCCTGATGTCAAGTCCACAAGTGTCGTCTGACTCAGCAGTCTGAGTAGCGGCGTCTACATATGTCTGGGTTGCGATCTCAATTCGCTTCCCAGGTATGTTTGTAAGAGGTGGCGTTTGTGTGGTGGCATCGATTCCCTCTGTTGCTCTCTGCAGTACAGACGCATAGGACTTTTCAGTTGCCTTCTTTTCTTTATCTAAAATACTCTTACGTGCCTCAAAAGAAGCTAGTATTTTCCCGGACTCGAAGCTCTTGAATCGTCTTTTCCAGCATATACTTTGGGCAGTTTTTAGAATTTGAAGCATGGTCCCCAGAACAATTCACACAGTGCTCGGTGCCAGTACATGGGGAATCCCCATGGTCTGCACAGCCGCACTTTGCACAGATGATATTGTTTGTGCAACGTTTTTGCGTATGTCGAACCGTTGGCACCTAAAGCACCGCATTGGGTTCGGCACATACGCACGCACAGGGACACGCTCGTACCCAACAAAGATATATTCTGGCAAGAGAGACGTTTCAAAGGTCAGAAAGACTGTGCTCAGGGTTCAGTCCGTCCGTCCCGCTTCCGTATTAAACGGTAAGCCTTGGACACGGACTGTTCCGCCAGCTCTAATTGGATCTCTTCATCTGATAGACCATCTAGAGAATCTGTATGCACAACTCCTCGCGTGGTGTTAAGCGAGGAGTGTCGTTCAACTCTGATGGGGTATGACCCCAGCAACTTTGCTTTCAACAGCTTCTCCCTCTGTTTTGCAGATGCAGTCTCAACGAGGAGACTACCGTTGCGGAGTCGAGTTGCATTTCTGACCTTTCCAACGAGTCCATCGAGCGCACGTCTCACGTAGAATGGACTAATGTCTTTCATAGTTTTTCCGTTCCGTCCAATGTGATACTGATAAACTTTGGAGGCGGCACTTTCACAGTAACTTTCTCAGGGTCCAATTCCATAGCAATTTTCGTCATATGACCACCAGTCGTACTTTCTCCTGTCTTATGTTTCTTATTAGTTTTTTCTGAAGGAGGAGAAGAAGAGCGCGTAGAAGCCATTTTGAAACTGGCCTCCCCTACGGAACCGTCGGCGTCAGCCTGCCACAGGGGAAGAAAAAGACACCAAAAAGTCTTCTCGGTCTGTGCCGGCCGTGGGGACCCCCACAGCCCGATCCCAAGCAACCCACTTCACGCAAGTTACTCTTCAAACTGGTCATTACACACCTAATGGCAAGTCTTACAGCAGAGGCGTGTCGCAGTTTTATGCCCCTACCACGGGAATAACCGCCCGTGGCTCCCCACTCTACACTGAACACAAGTGCCAGACTACTGCGGCTAACTCCGACCTACCCTCCCAAAGCCGGGGCAGTCCGAGACCGCACGCAGCTTCAGGGACTTGTGGTTGATTACACTGCGACACCCATACGTCAGCGGTAACACGTCGGCGCGACATATCCGCCCCGGCGAGCAGAGTCGGTCACCAGGACGTTTAAGTCGCTCCGGGCCCCCATTGGGAATCTACGTGAGTGTACATGACTACTGGTCCGGGCTCCGCACCTAGACTTGCATATAGGGGCAGTATGAAGGGGTCCACTATTGCTTCGTTGCTGGGCGCCCTGTCGGGCCACACAAGTCGGAAGTCGCGCTCGAAACCGTGGGACAGGACCACGGAGATAGGAAAGATCCCCGCTGGTGAGACGGGGAGTTATAAACCTAAGAAACTTAACCTAATAATAGATATAAGAATTAGAAGGGGAAGAAGAATGAAGCCTCATCAGGCATTGTTAACAAATCCCGTCATGGTGGCGGACGTGGCAAAACAAACAGCGGGGATGGAGAGGTGAAAATGGCTGTGATGATGTGGTGGGCGTTCCGCATGCAATGGCGGCCGGCGGAGAGAAATAGTGATGAAAAAGAAGAGAGAACGAAGAGGAGTGGTTGGTGATAGGACGAAAAATGGCCGAAAAGAAGAGCACGAGAGCCACCATTGCACCCCCCGGTCACCACTTGGAGGAACCCACCTCGACCGGTGTATGTATGTATGTATGGATTTTATTTTATATTGGGTTATTTTACGACGCTGTATTAACATTTGGGTTATTTAGCGTCTGAATGAAATGAAGGTGATAATTCCGGTGAAATGAGTCCGGGGTCCAGCACCGAAAGTTACCCAGCATTTGCTCGTATTGGGTTGAGGGAAAACCCCGGAAAAAACTCAACCAGGTAACTTGTCCCGACCGGGATTCGAATCCGGGCCACCTGGTTTTACGGCCAGACGCGCTGACCGTTACTCCACAGGTGTGGACTGTATGTATGTATGTATGTATGTATGTATGTATGTATGTATGTATGTATGTATGTATGTTCCCTAAACGGGCACTAAGAAATAGGTTTTCCATTTGAATGGGAATTGGTTCTGTGTCTTGTAGTGATACTTTTGTTAAAGGAAAACAGAATATTTTATTGATTAGAACATCCATATTGATTACTAATTTTAAATTAATGAACTCTTCTTTTTCTTTTTGAGAATTGTGCCGTTTGTGAGACGGGACTGTCGAAACCCACTGTGGTACTAGAAGCGCATACACAAGTCTCGGGGCGTGCAGAAAATGCAAGTACAGTACTGTATTCGTTGATGGATAACCAATAAGTATTTGTATTCATTTCACCTGCCACACCCACTACTTTTATTGGACTCAACTTTCAATTCTGTCCTGTTGAACTTAGGAGAGTCCACTGCATATACAATTTATAGACGACTATCACATGCTCACAATACACAATAATACCGTAACGGCCTACTAAATTGCATTGCTCAATTAAATAAAATAATTACTTATGTGATGACGTAATAACTTTAACAAAATCGCGTTGACCAGGCTCATCAGTCAATTTGTCTGGCTGCTTTCACTGCTTTAAAGCTGAGAGACGCTATATTGCAAAATGACGAACGACTTCTGAAGCAGAGACGCAGTATGGTAAATATTGATGCTTGTTTCCTTGTAATTAGCGTTGCCATGGTGATAGAAACCAACTCAAATTGTAATTGCCTTCTTGCCGTCGTGACATTTCAATAACAAGTCTTAGCGCTGTAAAATACCAAATCTGAGGGGAAGGGTGAAACAATAGATGTCTTAACAGTATGAAGGTTAAGGAAGGCCTCCGTCTCGTCCAGATTGTCTCGGATAATGAAACGCAAGACCGACATTCCGAAAGAAATGTGACATAAAAGACCTACAGTACAGTCAATGAAAGTGAACATCATGGATTAAGCAAGTTTAAAAAAAACGCAGTCTTTACGAACAATTTGATATTTGTAACATAAAAATAATCAAAATTACTCAAGAGCTTCGCTATTAAATTTATTCCTCAAGCATTCATTGATTTATGAATCAATCACGCATAACTATATTTGTAAATTACTGAAAAATGTTAAACTCGTTTGTAACTATTATTGCAGTACAAAATGTAACAAACAAACTGATGTCATGCCAAAAAAAATAGTGTTTATTCTCCAATAGCTGAATTTGGGAGCATTTTACCCATCCTTTCAAGAGATTTGTAAGACTTATATATATCTAATAAATTGTACTATATGTAGGCCTACGGTTTATATATATATATATATATATATATATATATATATATATATATATATGTGTGTGCGTGTGTGTGTGTGTGTGTGTATTTTTAGTGGGTTATTTTACGACGCTTTATGAACATATAAGGTTATTTAGCGTCTGAATGAGATGAACGTGATAATGGCGGTGGAATGAGTCCGAGGTCCGACACCGAAAGTTACCCAGCATTTGCTCATACAGAGTTGAGGAAAAACCGCAGAAAAAACCTCAACCAGGTAACTTGCCCCGACCGGGAATCGAGCCCGGGCCACCTGGTTTTGCGGCCAGACGCGCTAGCCGTTACTCCACGCATGTGGACTGTATGTATGTATGTATGTATGTATGTATGTATGTATGTGTATGTGTATGTATGTACGTATGTATGTATGTAAAATTCAAAATTATGGTTTATTTAACGACGCTCGCAACTGCCGAAGTTATATCAGCGTCGCCAGTGTGCCGGAATTTTGTCCTGCAGGAGTTCTTTTACATGCCAGTAAATCTACTGACATGAGCCTGTCGCATTTAAACACAATTAAATGCCATCGACCTCGGCCGGGATTGAACCTGCAACCTCGAACATAGAAAGCCAGCGCTATACCAACTACGCTACCGAGGGCGACTGTATGTTTGTATGCATGAATTTATAAAAAGAAATAAAATAAAAATAAAATATATGGTTTATTCAACGACGCTCACAACTGCAAAGGTTATATCAGCGTCGCAGGTCAATTTTGTCCTGCAGGAGTTCTTTTAAATGCCAGTAAATCTACTGATATGAGCCTGTCGCTTTTAAACACACTTAAATGCTATCGACCTCGGCCGGGATCGAACCCGCAAATCGAGCATAGTGGGCCAGCGCTATACCAACTGCGCTACCGAGGGCAACTGAATATATGGATAAATGCATGTACCTATATACAGAGTGCGTCAGAAAGAACGGATGGATTTCACATGGCAAGAAAATTGTAAAGATTCATCAAATCAAAAATTTATTGTTATCAACATATTCACCAATACATGCAGTTTATTTATGGAAAACAACATTATCCATATGATGTCCTTGGCTTTCAATACAGGCATCGAGGCGTTTTCTGATGTTCGCCATCACTTTCACAGTCATAGCTGGTGCAATTGCCACGATTTCTTCACGAATCGCTGTCTTCAGTTCGTCCAGTGTATGTGATCGATGTTTACAAACTTACGCCTTCAAATGGTCCCAAAGAAAGAAGTCGCAGGGCGCGAGATCTTACCGTAGCCTCGGACAATCTCAGTGCAATAGAATTTCGTCCAGGTGATTTCTTCTTTAATGTTGAACCTGTGATACGAAATGAAGCCACCCACCGCAAAATTGTATTCCGAGTTGGAATCCTAGCGTGGCGATCACAGACTCTTCATTCTTCAAAAATGTCTCTACGATGAAAGCACGTTGTACACCAGACCAACACCATGTTCTCAACTGAAACTGCATTCTATGGCTAACCCAACAGTCGTGGTCCCCCTCACTATATCTCTCTCCTCGTTGCGTATCGATAGTTTGAAATCCATCCGTTCTTTCTGACGCACCCTTTATATGATTGTGTGTGCCTGTATGTATGTATGTGGAATCACCTCACAACCAAGCTCCTGGATAGCTGCTTTCTTCATGTTAGCGGTGTGCGAGCAGGCATTATCCTGTTCCCGTTCGTTTTTCTGCAATTGCGGCCGAAAGGCGTCTGAGTTGTTGGCAATAAGTGTCAGCAATTATTGTTACATTCCTGGGAAGCAATCCTGAGGATGGACAGTAACTCACAGAAACAGAAATGGAATGCAGATGAGGATAGAGAGAGGATCACTAATAATCTGGTTAAAAGTGAATGGTTGCTACCGACATGTATCAGTATGAGTAGTTTTCTTCCGTTTCATTGTAAATTATGAAGGAAATTATTCTGTTTCAGAAAACAAGAACTTTAAGTCATCTCTGCAACATAAAAGACCTCAGAGATGTTTAGAAACAAAGTATGTATGGACGCATAATATTTACGCAACGGATGGAAAGGGTAAATACATTCTCTCCTCTTCTTATTGATGCTGGATATGCATGGTATTGCATCATATTTAATTATATATTTATTTTATTTAATCATTATATAAGATGCGATGAATAATAATGTGTCCATATTCATTGGGTACATGTTTCTTTGGATGTCTGTATATTCCAGGATCAATACAGACTACACAAATTTAAAATTTCACAAAAAGTTTAGAAATGTCACAAACTTATGGCAATAGTCACGCGACACAAAATAACAATTTTCAGCACTTAACATTCATAACCCAGTTTCTGTTAATAAAGAGACAAAAGTTAACAGCTATTCTTTTTAGAATGGAAATTGACAGTTTCGAATTCCGATATGGATCAAAGTACTTCATATGTTTTTGCATCTGAATACAATTTTTTTACGACAGTTCATTTTCTTTTAAATTACAATATCCACAACAAGCCCTTGTTGAATCTTTTACACAAGACGAATAAATTCTGCCTTTGAAATTGGCTATGCGTTCCAAAATTAATCTTTAATAATATTCATATTTACAACATAATATTCACTTTCCGATTTGAAATTAAATACGAAATGCAAGTACTGTACTGTCATATACAAAACTCATTGTGAGTTAGTTATTGTTTACACACATACTCGATTCATCACTTATGCGCCTTTCACGTGATCTATGGACGTGGGCGTGGGGAAGTGTTTTTCGGAGACTCAAAAAACAAGATGTCTAGGTGATTTTTTTCTTGTTTGATGTGAAAATGAAAAAAATCGATGTTATTGTAAAACTACTGTAGAATTCCCGAAGTCATAAATAACGACAAAAAAGTCCAACCAGACATAAGGAAACTCGTCTCCATTATGGTCTTTGAATCCCCATGATGTAGCAACTTTTTCCCGAAATTGGCAATGCTGAGGAAGGTATCGCTTATAAGCAAGTTTGTAATTAAATGTTTTCTGAATTCTACAGAACTACAATTTTCTTTCCTTTTAAGATGTTATATTGCAAGTAGCCTACCAAGTCTCTTTCGATTCTTGCCTTTTATAAGAACTCTAACCAAACAAATTGTAACATAAAGAAAGTACAGGGACATCATTTTATTTTTACTTCAATTTTTGTTATACCTGAGTTTTTTAATGTACTTCACTCCCACCACTTCTACTAGTAAACGTCACCCGTCCACACAGGATCAAGGCCGCACATAAGTCAAAAGTCGTCTTACGTTCATAGTACTGAGTTAGTGAGTATATCATCACAGTCTACTATACAGAGTGTTTCAAAAATACGGGGCATAATTTCAGGTATATATTTCCCACATGTAGACAATCAAAATAGTTCATTACAACATGTGTCCGGAAATGCTTCATTTCCGAGTTATGGCCTTCACAACATTGAAATTCACCGGAACGTTTTTCTTTCCGCAGGTCGTTGTCATTACAGAAGATGTTCAAAATGTCCACCTCCTGCTTGAATACAGACCTCACATCGATGTCTCATTGACCTGGGTACACGATCCCAAACTCCAGGAGTATTGCGTATGTCCTCAGAACATGCCACAATTCGATTCCGAAGGGATTCCAAATCAGGCACCGGAGACGAATAAACCAATCATTTTAAATGGCCCCACAAGTAGAAATAGAGAGGGTTCAGATCAGGTGAGCGTGGAGGCCAACCAATTGGCCCACCTCTACCTATCCATCGATCAGAAACCTTCGATCCAAGTACCGGCGAGCCGTACGACTGAAGTGTGCAGGAGCGCCATCATGCAAGAAGTGAATGTGTTGACGATTGATCAGTGGAGTGTCTTCTAAAACATGAGGTATGGTGTTTTCCAGGAAGTTTGTGTACGCCTGCCCCGTAAGTCTGTTTACAAGTACATGGGGTCCAACTAATCGATCACCAATGATACCGGCCCACATGTTGAGAGAGAACCGCACCTGGTGATGAGATGGAACAGTTGCACTTGCAAGTGGGTTTTCATACGCCCATACATGCTGACTGTGAAAATTTGTTATGCCATCTCGTGTGAACTGTGCTTCATCTGTAAATAATACTAAGGCAGGAAAGTTCGGATTTACACCACACTGCTGCAAGAACCATTGACAGAACCTAACTCGTGCAGGGTAATCTGCTGGTGACAGGGCCTATCAAATGATAAGGATACAATTGATAGGCTACTCTTTCAACAGTCTCCAGACAGTCGTATGAGGAACATTGACTTGCAACGCTACCCTTCGTGTGCTGATAGAAGGAGTCACGTTCACTGCCTCCAGAATCTCCTCCTGTACTTCTGGAGTTGTAGATCTTGGTCGTCCCCTTCCCAAACCAGGAGTTAAATTTTCCATACTCGCACAGACGGTAATGGAGACGTACAAATGTCTTCCGATGTGGACATTGTCGCTGTGGGTACCTCTCCTGGTACAAACGACGAGCCAGCGCAGCATTGCCGTCCGCCTTACCGTACATGAAGTGTATCTCTGCCAGCTCTTGATTTGAATACATGTCGCACAGTCTAACGCCTACACAACCTTCGCCTCGGAATGAACTGTCAGAGTGCCCTCTTAATGTCTCCTTTGACAGCAACGACCTGCGGAAAGAAAAACGTTCCGGTGAATTTCAATGTTGTGAAAGCCATAACTCGGAAATAAAGCATTTTCGGACACATGTTGTAATGAACTATTTTGATTGTCTACATGTGGGAAATACATACCTGAAATTATGCCCCGTATTTTTGAAACACCCTGTATACAGTCACGAAGCTTGAGTTTTGGGGGTGCTAGAAACAATAGACTGTGACTGTTCTATTTTGTATTGCCTGTAATGAGGCGATATTAGCGATCCTAGTGGTGAGGAACTATCTAATGTTTGCATATTTACTACGTATTGAGTTTCGCGACTGTATATACTAGACTGTGATAATATGTTCCAGAAATATGGTCGCGTTTTCCAGTGAAGAAAAAGCATTCATTTTTTAATCATATTTTCGCACAGGTATCAACTTGCATCCGTTTGGTTACTTCCCGGTTTCCCCCACCCGCTTCTGCTGGCCCCTCTGTTAAGGCTAGTTGCTGGGCTGTCTTAGCTCTTTTCTGAAAACAGTACGTCTACGTAATAATATACAACTGTTTAAAATAACGTAAATAAAAGAGCCTCGTTATATAATTACCTATCACGTGATTTCCTCTCTTTCTACAATCCTACTACATAACCACTTGAACGGACAGTAGATAGCATGTCTGAGTAAATTTATCTTGCGGATCGGGCAGAATTGAATTTACAGTACGTAAGATACTCTGTTATACTGGGTGTTCAGTTCAAAGTGTGTCATGGCTCGCTGTATGCCGTCATGTGGCTAATCGATGAGCCTAGAGAATTCAATCTTCCTACACTTCTGCAGAGGTGTATTACCTATGTGCAAGAGAAGTTGCCTAGTTCATTCTGAAGAATACTTACCAATACGTACGGTAACGCCGGTAGTGGCAGGAATGTGAACTGTTTCGAAACATATACTGAGGTGAGTTTTTTTCTTACTGTCGAGATATGGGGAGAAGGTTAAGATGATTACTTACGTATTTGTTGACATTAATTCTGACGGTCAACATGGACACGGAGCATTTGATTTGTATTGTGGAATGTTGCCGTACGCAACCGCTGATAACAAATACACAGCGTAAGACTTGTCCGCGCAAAACACAGTTCGAAAGAGGTTATGGTAGCACACAGACCGTACAGACCGACATCTGTTGCTACGACGTTCAAGTTATACTCTACACGTTCTCAAGTTCAGAATGAACGCCTTGATTAATAGGCAACTTCTCTGATATAAAAGCTGAAACTTGCTTCAAATCGCTGACTCATCAACAGTGACGTCATGACACACTTTGAAATGAACACCCAGTAGAGTAGGTACAGAATTATTTCAACATGAGTTACTGTTTTCAGGTACGAAGGCCGAAGCTGAAAATACGAATTAGGTACAATATAGTGCGATAATATGCAAAAAGAACTGAAGCCTGTATCGAAATCAACGGCCATTTCCAACAATTTGTTTAAATATGCAGATTTTGACTATATTTCAATTTAAATGTATTTTGTACATAGTATGCTAATGTCCTGTATACAGTATAATATACACTGCAATGAATACGGCCGCACGTATAGTTCAATTTGTGACTAAAACACTTATTAAAACTATACTGTATTTTCATTAAATAAAAGCCTAACGAAAATGATCAAACTCAGACTCGTGATATTTCCTAGTTTACGTAAATGGATGCACTACTTTTCTTCCCTCCTATACCTAATAAAGTGAATTGTTTCTATTTTACGCTAGTACCATCAAACTCCGGTCGTGGAAGGGGGTAGTAAGCAGTGTTTCCGGTTCTCAACCGTTAATCGAAAGGTATAGCCAGATTAATATTGCAAATATTAGTAAAAATAAAATGATATCCCAGTATAAATATATCAATAAGGAGGTCAAAGACTATTTATTAACTAAAACTTACGAGTACATTATTTCTCTTAGTAATGAATTAACTTATTCCTATTAATTAATCAGTAGATTCACGATAATATTAGCAGCCAGGATGGGTACACGAAGTTCTCCAAAATTAAATGTATTTAGTTTGACAGTATGAATTTGTACATACAAAATTATCCGGTAGAGGCGGTAACGTATGGAAGTTACTAGAGCCATCTGTCGTAAGATATATTGCACCATCTACAGTATTCACGAAAGTCCACTGTTCCTCGCTAGATGGCAACCAAGTTTGTAGTAAATGAAACGTTCAGATCGCACATCGATTCTGTCAAATTTATTTCCCTTAATTTTAGGGTTACCATCCGTCCGGCAAAAGGAGAACATATCCTCTCTTTTAATCATTTTATCCTGTCCAGCAGGCATTTAAAAAAAATTGAAATGTCCGGCATTTCGCATTTCAACTAGAATTAATATGAATATTGAATAACGTGCGATATTATGCATAGAATATCTAAACAAATGGTGAAAACCTATGAAAGAATTTAACTGCTTTCAATGGTTGAAGCTGAAGCACATAAAAACATAAAATATGATTACCTATTGACATGCATTGAATTCTTACACTCTAAAAATGCCACTATTCATGATTCTAAGCTATTTTATCAATTTTATTCTGAAATGTACAAAGATATGTCAATCAAGTTAATTTGGACGAAAATTTAAGTTTATCTAAACAATGGTGCAAATTCTTCAATTCCAATAGTTCTGCGAGCATTGAAACTTTCTCAGAATTCTTAAAAATATGTCAATTCTGTTTGAGGCATTTAGTTGCAAAATCAGATACATCACTAAACCATATTTTTCAGTATGAAGGAAAAACGTTTGCAAGGAACCAAGGATTTGCAACCAATACTATTCTTTCATCATACAAATCCATGTGATGTACTGTATCTTGGCTTTGGAGCATAATAGTGCTATAGCCGTTGTAGAATCATATGATGATATGAAATATAATATTAACTCATTTTCGAAAAAAAAAAAAAAAAGCGATGTATCTGATTTTGCAACTACACGCTTCATTTACCTCATTTATTTATCCCAAGTCATTCTGAGAGTCGTTCTAAGAGAGTATTTTTCTTAAAATCTGCTCAATGGACAAAAGAACGAAATCGCATACTAACGGAGACAGTCAGAGGTATCATCATGGTGAAATATAATTTCAAGGACATATCCTGTGAACAGTTCCATAGTTATTTGTTACAAGAAATAAGTATGTCTCTTCAGGCTCTTGTGCACAAAGTTGGCTCCACTGACAAGCAGGGTACAGATATAATACTGAACCAGCAGCTAATGAGAAAACTGAGTAAGGTGAGCCATTGTTTTTATCTTTAATTTTGTTCATACCAATTTTTAAAAACTCCTCTTTCTTGAGCAATGTCCTCTTATTTTATATTCCATGTCCTCCTATAGAATTTCTTCTCATGGTAACCCTACTTAATTTGTATTTCTGTTTCACGTATGTAATAGTTTCTTAATATATATTTTTCACCATCATCAACATCATCTTCTTCTTCTTCTCAACAGGTGATAGTCCTAGAAGGACTACTCCGGTCTACAAAAGTTTTCCCGCCATCTCTTCACAGGGCGACTCAGTGATCTTTTCCCTGTTGGTCTGTAGTTCAGGATCGCTCGAGGAATCCTTGTTCTAGGCATACGCTTGATATTGATGAATATACTGCAGTACAGATTCCATTCCCATTCTTGTAGGATGTCTTCATTTCTTTTATGATCACATTTAGTGTATGCTTCTGTTCGGCGCATAAACTTCATTTCACTGGCAGTAACTCTATTTTCATCGCTTTTTCGTAAGGTCCAAGATTCGTTGTCATAACAGAGGCCAGGTCTTGCTAAGGCCCTGTACAGACGAGTGCGGGTATGTTTCTGGACTGAAGAAGGTCTCATTATACTGTTGATAATGCCTGCAGATTAATTGTTATTGAATTTAAAAATGTTTTGTGAGATATCTAGATGAGATAGAAAGGAAAGCTTGAAACCAAGATAATTAAATTCATTAACTCTTTCTAAAATGTTACCATTTATATAAATTTAGCTTCGTACAGGTTCTTTGCCGCAGAATGCCATTATTTTTTTTTCGTGGATATTTCAATGCGATATTTATCAGCTATTAATTGTAAACTACAGACTGATCGTTGTAAATAATCTTCTGAAGTGGTTAGCAAAACCAAATAATCTGCAGAAGTCAGTAGGTACGTCCAGACACAAATTTCGATTTATAGTGATATGACCATGTCTTGAGTTTATAAATTCCCGTACTATTGGGTTCATATAATTATTCTTATTCTAAGAGGGGTGAGAGAGGACATCCTTGTTTGACACCGGTAAAAATTTCCAACCAATCAGACATTTTCTTATCAATTTTGACAGAAATGAAAGTTTCTTTGTATAAGTTAAAAATATTTTCAATTATTTGTTGTGGAATATTATCACATACTAGTATTTTTATAAGTTTGTTTTGGTTACATGATCAAAATATTTCTTGAGATTAATAAATGTAATATGTGTTTCTATATTAAATTCCAAATGTTTCTCTATCAAAAGTTTCATTGTGAAATATCCATCACAGCAAGATCTCCCTTTCCTAAATCCATTCTGCTCTTCTCAAAAATACGTTCTCATAATTTCTAATTTGTTTTTATGTTGGAGCAAATTTGACAACGGTTATTTTTAATGTTGTTGTTTTCTAATGCCAGGCATTTGACAATAAAGTCATTTGACCTCTTGCACTCCAATATTTTTCAAATATACTATCATGGCCAGAAGGATTCTCAAGATATTCATTTTATGGGTAATTTATCCTTTCAAATACCTTTAACTATTGGGGGTTTAATAACTTTAAATTATTGGGGTTTTGTGGATCATACATTTTAATATGAGATATCTAAAACATGGAACGAAAATAAACATATCTTATTTGATGTAGAAGCACAGATTTTGAGATGTTCCGAATCCATTTCTTGGTTTGAGTTGCACAATGGGCAGTTAGGGGACTGATATATTCCAATTCTATGCAGGTGCTTGGCCAAACAATCATGGTCTGTTGCCAATCTAAATGCAGCTACAGACGATTTTCGAGGTAAATCGGAAATAAACTGTGGATGTGGTTCCATTTTTTCCCTTGAGATTGTGTTATCAAATTTTGTTTGTTGAAGTCTAAGTATGTAGATTTTATAAATCTTTTCACAGAGTAATACGTAGATTTAGTAACAGGTCTGTAAGTAGCAGTGCTGCCCTTCTTTGCTAAAGCATCCGCATACTCGTTTCCCAGAATTCCACAGTGGGATGGTATCCATTGGAATACAATTCTTTTATTGAGTGATATTAATTGAGAGAGCATATTAGTTATTTCTGCTGTTTGAGATAAAGGTGTGTGTTTAGAGACTATTGATAGAATAGCTGCTTTGAGGTCTGACAATATAACTGCATTATTAAATTTATTGATGTGGCATAGAAGATTCCTGAGACTTTCACTTATTGCAATGATTTCACCATCAAAACTTGTTGTTCCATATCCAAGAGATCTATAAAGTGAGAAGAGACAGCACTAAACACCTGCACTGGCACCTTGTTCTCTGGAGATCAAGGATCCGTCAGTGTATAAATGAAGCCAGTTTTGTGGAGGTACTTAATATTAATTGTCTCTAATTGTTTCATTATTTCAGTTAAGGGGATGCCGGACATCTAGACTGAAAGAGGTAAGTTTACAGGTGAGAATGGATAAAACACAAGAAACCTTCATTTAATATACCTAGTAGTTATTCTAAATTCTTCATAACACGATATTACGTAACAAGTGAGCGCCTGTCATTTATTGACACAAATGTAGACTTTAATAAATTCTTTTTCGATAGTATACTGGCGGACCAAAAATTTGGGACACTCGAATTTTACTTTGTTTTTAATGTCACCAATATGTTTTATATGGCGATTAGTTTAATTATACGATTATAAACGTAACGTAGACTGAAAACTAAAATGATCATGACTTTATATCACCAACAATTATCAACAATAACATCACGATCTAGATTTGAACAAAATTTTGCTTATGCAGAGTGTGACAACAAGGGGCATTATTGTTGGTGTTATGAAGTAATGTTCATTTTCTTTTTTTGTGTAGTAAGATTATCTTATTAATCACTATTCAAAACGTATTGGTGACCTATTAAATACATTATTTTGCAAAATAAAATTCAAGTGTCCCAAATTTTTTGTCCTCCAGTGTTTTTGCTATCAGAACGTCATACCGAAAAGCGGCCAGCAATAGAGTTTCTTGTTAAGTTCAAATAATTAACCTCAAACGGCGTTGTAATAATATTCCATTAAGGGCTTTATTATAACATAAACGCTTTCATACGAATAAATTGAACGCTGCGAAGTGATTTGGTCGATGCATTATAGGCAGCTATACAATTTCCCGTCCGGCAAGCGATTATTTGTAATAATCGTGTGTATGATTGACGGCTAAATTGACAACCACTGTTGCCAACATTATATTTGATTGCACTCATTCTTTAATACACTTTTTTAATAGTAGAAAATGCGTCCATTTCCGATGCTGGTGTTCCACATACAGTAATCACTAAATCAATATATGTATATACGAGTAGTATGACATGAGATTTTTAACATATTAGACAAGATTAAGATTAATTTAGTATCATATTTTTTCCCTGTTCTTTCCGGGTCTTTCCGCGAATTAATATGCCTAAATGTGCTGGATTGGTTTAATCCCAGATTTTGTCCCGGATTTTGTTGAGAAAATTAATTCGAAATTGATGTGAGTTGTTTCAATATAGATCACCATTGTGGCTCAATACTAGCGCACTAGACTTTTAAATCTGGGTTCAAATCCCGGTCGATCCATTCTGAATTTATACCTTGTGTTGGGACAGTTCAAAGCGACATAGAGGTTTTCTCAGGGTACTCCGGCTCGTTTGTGACTCTCAACAATTCTCCATAATCATAAGCATCATCGTCATCATCATCATCATCATCATCATCCATTAAGAGTATAATGTGGATCCACCGCCTTTGCTGCATTCTGTACAGTTTCTGACGAACTAAGCGGTCTGCACTTCCCGGCATTAGCGACATCTATGAGCGCGTTCGTAGAGTCGAGGCGAATAACAGCAACTTTTAAAGGCTCTGCCATTCCATAGAAAATATTAAAAACTAAATTGTTTCGGGATGCGAAAATACATAATGAGAAAATATGTCATGTTACAGATGCATTATAGGGACCAATCTCATTATTGGTTGAATGTTATGAATGTTACTATCGATATGTATTGTTATAATCGATGTAAAATATGTTGCCAACTTCTAAATTAACAGTCAGTTTTATATTGTTGACTTGTAGCCTACTTCAAAATAGAAATAATGGCAGTAACAGTAAAATGTAATTTCCCTGTACCAAAAATATAATACAAACTGACTAAAATCACATCTAGTAACAAAATATTTAAATCATTTTTATTCATTTTTTTTAAATTTGGTAGCATTTAATGCTTATCGAATATCGAATACTAAAAACGATAATCGAACCATCACTTCCGCTGACCTTTTTTTTTTGCCTAAAATGTGTGATGGGTGGCCCCTATAATGCATCTGTTTTCCTATGTCATTTTCATGAAACGGTTTATTTCTATCGAAGCGACCACCAATACAAAATCGCAGCATAGTGGTATAGCGGAGTTTCGCTAACCCGTTTGAAGATAGTCGTTTAGGAGTTTAAGCAAGAACTAAATTCATTACTCACAGTACATCATCTGCTTCTTTTTATGTTCGTATTATCTACGAGTATATTTCCTTGGCCAAACACCTGCATAGAATTGGAATATATCAGTCCCCTAACTGTCCATTGTGCAACTCAAACCAAGAAATGGATTCGAAACACCTCAAAATCTGTGCTTCAGTGGCTGGTCATGATAATATCTTTGAAAAATATTGGTGTGTAACAGGTCAAATGACTTTATTGTCAAACGCCTGGCATTAGAACACAACAACAACATATTTCCTTGGAGGATATTTATGCAGAAAACACATTTCATATCAAGTAACACATAATTCATTATGATGAAAGAGATGGAACGGAGAAAAATTCTCTCCGGCGCCGGGAT
Organism: Periplaneta americana; assembly: GCA_025594305.2. NCBI lineage: Eukaryota > Metazoa > Arthropoda > Insecta > Blattodea > Blattidae > Periplaneta > Periplaneta americana. The sequence goes on from JAJSOF020000019.1 coordinate 99,129,364, forward strand.
TTGAACCCGGGTTTTCAGCTCTACGTGCTGATGCTTTATCCACTAAGCCACGCCGGATACAATCCCGACGCCGTTTAGAATCGTCTCAGATTAAGCTCCATCTCTTGGGTTCCCTCTAGTGGCCGCCCTCTGCACTACGTCATAGATGTCTATGAACGCAGGACCGAAGTCCATACATGTGTTGAGGTGCTTAGTGGATAAAGCATCAGCACGTAGAGCTGAAAACCCGGGTTCAAATCCCGGCGCCGGAGAGAATTTTTCTCCGTTCCATCTCTCTTTCATCATGTGATGACGCAGAATATCTGCGTGGAAATATCATATGTACTTCGGTACATCAAAATATATATATATACATAATTCATTATCAAAATAAGTATTAACGTATTTATACCAGGGCATTCGAAAAGTAATGATAACATAGTTAATGTTTCACACTAAATTTAGGTATTTAGGTTACTTTCGGCATTACATACTTCAAATATAGCCCCCTACCATGTCAACAATACGTTGCCAAATCCTTGAGAGAAGGCGGATTCCATCTGCAGCATCATTTCTAGATATCTTTCTCACTGATTTATCTAAAGCTCTTTGGTTGTCAGCTCTTGATTGAAAGTGAATGCCTCGCTTCCACCCATCTTGCAATAGTTCATTGTGGAGGTCTTCTCTCCCATAAGCTTTCTTAATATCCTAAAGCACCGAGTTTCATGTTTTTCTCTTGCAACAAATCAGAAACAGGCACTGTATTTACAAACTATGGCTACTTCGAGATTCTCAATATTGCAAT